>VSMD01076341.1:0-7500 GCA_008750895.1 Mirza zaza
CATTGTTTTGTTTCAGAAGAGTGAGAATGGGGCCCCAGTCTCTCCTTGCTTGTAAAGTCTCATTAGAGAAGTCTGATGTTATTCGAATTGGCTTTCCCTTGTAAGTTACTTGCTTCTTTCGTCTTACAGCTTTTAGAAGGGCCTCTTTAGTTGATATTTTGGTCAGTCTGATGACTGCATGTCGTGACGTCTTCCTATTTGCATTGAATCTCCCAGGGGTCCTCTGAGCTTCTTGAACTTGTATATTGAGATTATTAGCAAGGCCTGGGAAATTTTCCTCTATTATATCTTCAAATAGCTTGTCCAACCCGTGAGTGTTGTCTTCTTCCCCTTCTGGTAACCCTATGACCCTCACATTAGGTTTCTTCACAAAATCCCACAGCTCTTGTAGGCTTTGCTCTTTTCTCTTGTTTCTCTGCTTTATTTCTGTGATTGATTTATTTAATTGGAGGGTGTTATCTTCAATCTCTGAGATGCTTTCTTCTGTTTGGTCTACCTGTTCTTGAGACTTTCCACTGTATTCTGTATTTCCCTGAATTGATTCTTCATTTCCAGGAGTTCGGTTAAACTTTTCTTCATTGTGTCTATTTCTTTAGTGAACTTTTTTTCTAGATCCTGGAGGCTTTTTGTGGTTTCTTTGTGCTGGTTATTGAGTTGTTCTTGCAGGTCAGTGAGTGTTCTTATGATCCATATACGAAATTCCTCTTCTGTCATTTTGGTTGCCTGATTTTGGTTGGTGTCCATTTCTAGGGGGCTGGTGCTCCTCTTTGGGGGTGTGTTTTCCGATTGGTTCTTCATATTTCCAGAGTTCCTTCGCTGATTTCTTCCCATGTCGATCAGTTGTTGTTTCTTTCCTTTAGGTTTTTGTTTGGGTATTCACACGCCTTGTTTAGTTTCTGAGCCGGTAGGTGGTGTCTGTGGGTGAGATTCGACCACTCCCTGTATAATGAGTCAGTAGGTGTCGTGAAAAGGGTGTGCAGGATGCTCTGTCAGTAGGTGGCGCTTGCTTGGAGGAACAGGCTACACTGTTGTTTTTGTGTCCTGTTATTGGCTCTTGTTCCTGAAGAGAGAACTCTAGTGCCTCAGGTGGTGGGTGTGGCCCTGGGACTTCCAGGTGTGTCCTTTTCTCCCCTTCAGTGAGGGCTGGTCTAGGAGAGAGTCTGGGCGGAGCTGAGTTGGGTAAGCCCGCCCTGAGGCACCACCAATGTGGTCAGCAGGGGTCAAAGTTCTGTTCTCTGCTTCCAGGAAAAGCTGACAGGGAGGGGCTGGAATGGCCCCGCTCAGTGAGAGAGTCTGCGTGTGGGGGTGGGGCTGTCCAAGACCCGCAGTCTGGAGCGGGCCTGGCCTCTTTCCACCGTCCCCAACTCCGAGGCTACTCCTGGGCCTCTGTCAGCAAGCCAGACCACACGCCACCAGGCCTCCCCTGGCTGTGATGCCGGCAGGGAGGTTCCCTGCGCAGGAACGCCACCTGGGCTTGGCGCACAGCCTCCCTTTGGGGGAAGGTTTGCCCTCTAGAATGCTGATCTGCCCCTGAAGGCACACACACCTCAGCAGGCTGTTCACGTATATCCCTTCTGTTCCGCAGGCAATGCGAGGCCTCGGTGCACGGGATGTGGTCTGCAGGTCTGACCTCTGGGTCCCAGAGTTCAAACTTTGTCCCCACCAGGGAGATGAGTGCCTGTCCCAATTCACCCACAGGGAGCCCAAGCTAGGTCTATGTCTCTCAACCTCAGGCTCTGCCCCTTTCTCCTGGGATCACCGTGCCAGCAGCACCTGGGAGGGCTGGCGGGCAGAGAGCTCACAGTCTGAGTTCCCCTTAGTCAGCTGTGGGGCCCCAAAAGGGAAGGTCCTGTTCCCTGGAGGTGCCTCCGGCTGGTGGCTATATTGTCTCTCTGTCTCTCTGTCTTTCTGGGCAGCCACGGGTAGGGTTGGGGGAGGGGAGGAGGAGGCAATATGGCGCCTGCCGCGCAGCTTGGGTCTGTGCACACAGAGGTGCCCCGAGGAAGTTGGGAGCCTGGTGCCGCGTCTGCTACTGGCTTACTGCTCACTGGCGGCAGTTTTCGCTGGGCTGGTGTCTGCAGGTCCCTCCGCTTGCTGGGGAGCCCACCAGCAGTCCGGGATGCAGGGGAGGGGAAACGGCAGATCCACCTACCCTTCCCGCTGGTCTCCGGGCTGCTCCGGGGGTCCCAGCTTCCAGTTCTCCTCCGCGACCTCCTCCCGTGGAATCTCCCGTGGTCTCAGGTACTCCTCCTGCCGACCCTCATCCGATGTAGGCTCGTCTTCTTGCTTCTTTCTTCTAATTTCTGCTAGAATCTGTCTTTTCTTCAGAGACACTCTGTCTGGCGGTGTTTCTCATCCACCATCTTCTGGGCGGGTCCTTCCAGGATGGAGAATCTTAAGGGAGCAAACAGACTCTGAGAAGGGAGTGTTCCAGTCTGCCAGAGTCCCGGTTCAAACCCTGGTTGTTCTGACTCTTTCCACTACACCATGCCATCTCTCTCCACCCAAATCCCTTTGGGGAGGATTACAATAGACCCCCCGCCCCTTAAGGGAACCACCAGCTTCAGATCCTAAGATCAGGAAGATAAGGCACCAAAGACCCTCCACAACTTCTCCCATTTCACCCAGGTCCACCTAAGAGGGTAAAAGGAAGCCCTGGAGGTTGCAGGAGTTCATTAGGTGTGCAGGCCAGCCTGCTTTTTACAGGGAACTTCATCTCCAAGTCCAAAGCTACCTACGCAATGGAGTGCTTCTAGATGTGGAACAGGTTCACTGGGTAATAAATGGCTCTGCTCGCATGGGAGAGCCTAGGGATGCGCTTAAAAAGCTGGTTCATTCAGACCCCAAGCAACCACAAAAGGTTGGTTATTCACTGTCCATTCCTGTCCAAAAAGACACTCTGCCTGTATTCATCTGGCAGCAGCCAGAGCAACTCCTCAACCCCGCCTAGCTCCGGCCTACACGCTAACCACAGGCTCAGGGGTTGATGAGCATTTGGAAAAACCCAATCAGACCATAGGCCTCTGTGGGCCTATGGGAGAGGAGGAGGAACAAGTAACTGACACTCTTGGGCCTCAGATTCTTAATCGAAAAAAAAAAAAAAAATACCTACTCCATAAGTCTGTTCTCAGGATTACGTAAGAACATGCAAGCAGAGCTGGGTTCAGTGCCAAGTGACCAGTAAGTGCCCCACTGCCATTAGAGGGCTGGGCTGGCAGTGCAGTCCTTCAGACTAGAGGATGTATCTTCCTCTCCCTTATATCCCCACCCCAAAGGTTTATGGAACTAATGCATCAATGAAGCACTTACACTCCCCTGCTAAAGTATTCATTTGTTTGTTTATTTCCTCCCTTGTTCTGAAAACAATTGGTTAAACTATTAGAATCAAGTGGTTACAACAGTTTTCATGTTTTCTTTTGCTGTTGTTATTATTGTTTAAATTTACAAAGAACTAACATTAATTGAGCAACATTGATTTGATAAATTAGATGGTTTAACATACATTATCTCATTTGATTCCAGTATTTAGTGGAAAGAAAACACATTAATTCAAAACACATAACAGAATACTTTTCAGAAAGAGAAGAATGTTGGCCAAGAAACCTAACCTCCCTAAGCCTCAGTTTCCTCATCTGCACAAAAGGAGTCATAATTGTACCTATCTCATGTCATTACTGTAAGGGTTAAATTAGATAATACAAGGTTAGCATTAAGCACAGTGCTTTCTACTGCCTGAAAAGTACTGAGCATAAAGCAGAAACCCAATAAATATTTGTTGATTGACAGACTGAATGATTTGCACATAGTAAATACTTAGTAGTCATGTGATTTTTACCTTTTGTATAGGAATACTCACAAATGGGCTGTACAATAATAAAGATGAGGCTGTCATGATTTCTGTGTTTGGAATGAGACAAAAATAATAGGTGAGGCAACTGGAGAGAATGCTCCTAAGAAAATGCTCCTAAGATTAAAATAATCAACGTACTTTCAGGAACAAAGGAATCTAAAATTCCTCTTTAAGCTGTTTTCTCCATTTCCTCAAGAGGTAATACCCCTTTGCTGCCTAAATCCTTCATTAAAACCTGCCACATAGACATGTTTGGGTGGATAAAACTGTAGGGGATAAAATGATTGGGGTGATGCCCATCAGATTGATATGAAGAAGCCTCCACGCTGACTATAGTCAGTACACATACACAGCAAGCAAAGCACAGATTGCTGATTAAGAACTCACCCACCACAAGCATTAGGGATATGATAAATGCATACTGCATGTTGTAATCAATAATCAATTAAAAGAATAGTAAAAATAAAAAAGTATGTGATTTCTAAACTAGAAAATAGAATAGAAAAATAGAATAATTTTTAAAATTCCAAAGAGGAAGACGAGAAAAGAAAAAAGGAAACAAAAGAGAAACCTAAATCATACGGGACAAATAGAAAGCATATAGAAAATTGGTAAATATAAATACACTATATATAAATAGACTATAAGTTCTAATTAAAGGATTCAAGCTAAAAGATTATCAAAATATTTTTAACTTAAATATATCTATGTAAAAAGAAAAACATATAAAATACAAGAAAACAGAAATGTTATAAGTAAAAAGATAGAAAAAGATATACCATATAAAAATAACTTAAAGAAGCAGTGTGGGTATACTAACATCAATCAATGAAAACCTTAAGGCAAAAAAGCATTATTAGAAAACAGGAGAACTAGTTCATGATGGCAAAAGATTCAGTTCAGCAGGAAGATAAAACAATTCTAAATGTTAATAATATATTAACAACATGCCTTCAAAACATTTAAAGCAAATTCAGGTAAATCCACAAGGAAAAAAGATAAGTTATTCTCAAAATGAGAGATTTTAATAATCAGTAACTGTTAAAACAAGGAGACAAAAATCATTAAGGATAAACAACATTTTTTTCCTCCTTTTATTTCATTATATTATAGGGGTACAAATATTGTTGGGGTTACATATATTGCCCCTGCCACCCCTTCTCCCCTCTGTGCCGGCGCTTCAAGCGTGTCCAACCCTCAGTTGGTGCACACCACCATTTTAACAACCTTGACTAATGGACAATTATAGAATACTACACCCAACAATTAGAGAATAAAAATTATTTTCAAGTACAAATAAAACAATGACAAAATTAACCATTTACCAGACCATAAAACAAGTCCCTACAAATGAAGAAGTATTAAAATCATAACAGTATGTTCTTTGACTATATACAATTAAGTTAAAATCAGTAACAATAACTAAAAAACTTATGTGTTTAGAAATTAAGGAATTTTTTAAATAACCAGTGGATCAAAGTAGCCCCAATAGAAAACAGACAATATTTTGAAGTGAATGGTAACAAAAATACTATGCCTCAGAATTTGCCAGATACAGGTAAAGCAGTGGTAAGGAAAATTTATAGCCACAAATGCCTGTGTTTGTAATGTAAAAAAAATGAAAATTAATGAACTAAGCATTAGAAGTTAGTGAAAGAGATTTCGGGAAGATGGCAGCAGTGGTGAGGGCACAGTTTTTTAATCTTCTCAGATTCCCATATAAAAACAGGCAACATAACTAGTTAGCTAACCAAAAATCTATGAACAAAACTTAGAACAAAATAGATAAGACCTGGCCAGGAGCAGTGGCTCACACCTGTAATCCTAGCACTCTGGGAGGCTGAGGCAGGAGGATCACTCAAGGTCAGGAATTCGAAACCAGCCTGAGCAAGAGTGAGACTCCATCTCTACTAAAAATAGAAAGAAATTAATTGGCCAACTAAAAATATATAGAAAAAATTAGCCGGGCATGGTGGCGCATGCCTGTAGTCCCAGCTACTCGGGAGGCTGAGGCAGTAGGATCACTTGAGCCCAGGAGATTGAGGTTGCTGTGAGCTAGGCTGACACCACGGCACTCTAGCCTGGGCAACAGAGCGAGACTCTGTCTCAATAAAAAAAAAAAAAAAAAAAAAAACAAGCTCCAAAGGAAATAAGTGAAGTTAAGGAATAAGTGGAATGCTACTCAACCATAAAAAGAATAAAATAATGTCTTTCACAGCAACTTGGATGGAACTGTAAGCCATAATCCTAAGTGAAGTATCCCGGGAATGGAAAAACAAATACCACACGCGCACACGTCTAAGTGGGAACTAAGCAATGGGTATACACGGTCATACAGAGTAGTATAATGGAATCTGGAGATTCAGAGAGGGAAGAGTGAGAGGAGGGTGATGGATCAAAAATAACCTATCAGGTACAATGTATACTGTTCTGGTGATAGGTTCAGTAAAATCCCTGACTTCACCATTATGCAATTCATCCATGTGTCAAAAACTCACTTGTACCCCCTAAAGCAATTAAAATAGAAAAAGAAAGTAGTGCCATCAAAAGCGATCAGCGCTAGCAGAAAAGGTATGCTCGTTCTGAAAATACCGTTTCAGAAGACCAAGCTGCCATCAAAGGAGGAGAGTATGTGGCTCAACTGCCTCCTGGGGTAGAACCCAGGGGAGGGAGAGCCTGGGCCTCGGGCACTGTTGGAGGGGTGGTGACACGAGATCACAGGGGACGAGGAGATGGGAAAGGCCAGAAAGGGAAGGTAGGCTCTGAGGCAAATGCTACAGAACGAAATGCCACTCAGTGGTTGATTCTAGACCCATCCCCTCATTATATGGATGTAAAAACTGGGGCCCAGGAAAAGGGAAGGACTTAAGGGAGGCTGCACATCCAAGTGGCAGATCTAGGATTCATTCAAATTTAATACATTTTTCTCTGCAAATGTAGTTCTTGTAAGTGGGGACTGTCCTCAGAAATTGGGACAAATGGCCACTGTGATGGCCATCATGATAGAGGGTGGTTGTCCTAACATTCCAGCAGAGGTTCCTGTCTTCCCTTTCCACAGGGCCCCAGGTGAATGAGCCTTCTACCTGCTGCCTACCTAGTGACCTGCCTTACTGGGAAGCTTGAGCTCAGGGCAATCCCCTGGCCCTACACTCACCCCAGGTTCTTTGGGTCCCTTTGGCTGAGTAGGACCCTTCCATATGCTAAGTGAGCAGAATGAGAAAGCAGAGGCAACCCCTGCCCTGAGTCTGACAAGGACAGTCTAGCCTGAGGTCTCAGACTGTTTAGGGAGCTTGCCTCACCAAGTTGCTGGTCATCCATCAGGCTCCAGCGACAGTGATATGAAGCTGTATTTTTGATAAGGAAGCTGGCCACCTGAGGGAGTCCTGCCACCTGGAAGACCAGAAGGGTAAGCTCAGACCTGGCACAGACTGGCTGGGCAAGGCTCAAGCCAGGCTCCCATTCCCCAAGGTGTTGGCTTTCTCACATCAGTCCGACCAGTAATTCCTCAGGAGCTACCTCTGACTGGGCATGCAGGGGGCCTGGCTCTGTAGCAAACAGGACAAGAAGATGGTCTCCCTCAACCCCTACCTCATCCAGGCTGCCCTCATCCCTCCCCTAACAAGCCTGACCACGCCCCACCCTAAGACTGC